>MDYQ01000418.1:0-11949 GCA_003024175.1 Planoprotostelium fungivorum | reverse complement strand
CTTGTTTTTTTGAGCTATTAGGTTTGTATATTCTTGTTTTTTCTCAATGGTCTGATATATATAGATACAGGCGTCTGAAAGTTCATGGTCTCTTTGGGGCTCAAGATCATCTGCAGGTCCATCTTGAACAAAGCCAAGTTTGATATCAAGTGAGAGAGTCAGATCTACTTTGGATGACCTCAACAGTCATCTGGAGCCCTGTCAATCAGCCGTCAAGTGTTTCATACCTGGTGATTGTTCTCTCCTTGATTTTCTAAACAGATAGACATAAAATTTCAAAATAATACAAATTTTCAGTGGATTTTCAGTCACGTGACCGCAGCCAAATCGACCCCTCCCGCAAAGCAAACCCGGTTAAAATAGATCTTTTAGTCAGTCTTTTTATTCCTTATTGCTGTGCTGTGGTATTTGTGACTGCAGCTTGTTGGGGTGCATCGTCCACCGTCATCAGTTGATAAATGGAGGCCACGGCACCGAGGAGAATTATCAGAAAGCTGCAGCACTTGAGGGTGGCCCATGCTACAGGTTGGACAGCTATGTCTCAGCAATGGACTACTCTCGCTGGCATGGTCCTGCGGACCGCTTGTTTCACTCGACGAACCACGTTCACTGGTGGCAGAAGAAGAGGAATGTTGTCTTCGGCCGTATCTATCTGGTTCAATTAAATTCAAACTCTTGGGACAACTAGTTTACCTTGAATGGTCTGTCGCAACTGTCTTATTTCCGCAATCATGGCTTCACTGCCTACAAGACATGAACCAAACATACAGTTACGAATTTTTTGTGAATTTTTAAGGTCATGAAACGTAGCCAAAATGACCCCTCTCAGCCGCTGCTATGCGAGCTAGAGCCTGAGAGGCCTGTAGAGCCCCATAGAGGCCCTGAGGACACCGCGACGAGAATATGTAGAATAAAAGAGAAATAAGAAGGGTCGACACTCACCAGGTGGGGCGGACTGGGTGGCAGATTGCTTGATGAAAGCTATCAAATCAACATCTGTCTCAGGGGTCCACGTGGTAGCCAGGTCTGGGTTGGCTGTCAGCTTATCCTGGGCCCAGGTCTTCTCGGCCAGAGTTAGGGCGAGACCGTTGATGCGAGTTCGCATGGTGGGTAAATTAGGATCCGTCATCTTCTATCAAGAGTCAGAACGATGAAGATGAACCAAACAGAGAGGCCAAGCGTTCGGTTCGAGCGTATGAAATTACCTTGAGAATGTTCGATGTGGCGACAGGGTGATAGGGACGAGATCTGATGTGACGGTCAGAAAATGTAAACACACAATAACGTCTATATAGACACAGACGTCTGATTGAGGCGTATATTATTACCTTGTGGATAGCTTGAATTGTGCGGCGACAAATGGACGGTGTCGTTCACGTGATGTCTTTGTTAAGTGGTATGATATCTCTTCACGATATCGCGATAAATCCTCTTAAAAAAACTTTGAGAAACAGCCAGCCCTCTAAGGGCCGAACGACAAATTTCGAGCAAGAGGACTTTATTATCCAAGTAACTCAAGATTCCTCAGTAATACTGTGGAGGGCCATGCGAGGGTGCTAGCAGGACGAGATGGTTCAGGACGAGAAGGTGTATGAGTAGGTATGTTTGGACGGGGAGTGAGATTAGGAGCGGTGTTGTGGTCACGGTGCATGTCTGTAATTTGGAGGCTTCAAGGTATGTAACACATCAGCATTTTTTCTTGGTTTCAAAGAACAAAAAGCGAATCATCTCATGATCTGAGGATCACGTGATGGACCGCGATCACGCACGACTGCCATTCATGTGAAACGGAGTTATTACTTGACTCTGTCTCTTAGAATCCGTTGTGGCAGAGTGCCCTCATGAGGATCTCATGGCGGAAGCAGAGAAGGAGGGGATTTATTGCTCTGTATGAGGAAACGTTCATTTTCAACCGAACACACAAACACAAACACACACCCAAGCTAGGCATGTCTGAAGAAGTGGGCGGTCACTCCCTTCCTAACGGAACTCCAATCACGTGACACAAATGGTGGTTGGAAGTCCACAGGTACAGATTATTCTGTTTCCCCCTACTATCTGGGCAAACGTCCCAACACGTCCACTGTGGCCGAATAGACGTGTGGGCCAAAAATAAATTGTACCCGTTTCAACTCAAGACTTTTTATATGCAACTGCTTTTTGCCTCCTTGTGTCTTCATATGATTTGAGAGCAGAGATTCCCACCCAGACTGCACAAAGCGAGTACAGAGCGCATGAACGCTTACAAATCCTCCTAACAGAAAACAGAAATGGACTATAATACCCCCTCATCATACACAGGAGACAAGCATTCAGTGCGAGGAGAGTTGTAGAGAAATGGACTATAATACCCCCTTTTACTATGATGAGTACTCTCAGATTATTGACGAGGCAATCGATCAGTTTTATTCAAACGTGGGGGTTTCGATTACAGAATCAAACGAGATCCAGATCCTTGTCCAACGAGATATCGAGTAAATCCACTCCTTCCCGGGAAGGTGCATGCGTCTCTACCATCTTCACCTCAAAGACGTTTTGACCCTGAAGATAAGAGGTGTGGGCCAGATGTTGTGAAGGAGAATCAGCCGGTTGGACTTGGCCGTAGGGTGTCTGAACGTATTGTGGCTGCTGTTGCACGTTCTGAACATTTTGCGGTTGCTGAGGATGAGGATACTGTGGCTGGGCCGATTGGCGTGAAGGATATTGCATCGACAGCTGTGAATGATGCTGGGGATACTGAGAAGTCTGTACGTGGACTGCAGACTGATTGATGTGAACGAGAGGTGCTGTGAACTCCGAGTACGAAACATCTTCGAACGCATCGTGAGTCGTGCGATAGACTTCCGATTGGGATTTGTTGAATGTGTGAGCCACGAAGGCGCAGACGCCACAGATGAGGAGGGTGCTGAAGATCATGATGACGGTGATCGTGATGACGGTGTGCTTGTAGTTGCTGATGCACTCGTCGTAGCTCCTCAAGGAAGAGACTACCTTGTATGGAGCGCAGAACGTCTGGGCAAATGAGTTCAAGAGAGCAAATTTGATGGACAGGGAAATGATGTGAGCAGCCATGTAGAAGAGGATGAGGTAAAAATACTGAACTTGGGTCAGCAACATCATCTTCCTCTTCGATCGATTACCAGACGGGCAAATGACGGCTTATCCGTATAGGCAGCGTATAAACCAATGCTTCCAGTGAGGATGAGCAGGAGACTGGAGACTACCAGGACTTGATCTCGAAAGATGCTGGTGAAGAATTCGATGATCCCTACCATAGTGATGATACCGGCACAGACGTATATGGTGTTTCGATCTACCTTCATGTTGCTTCTTCTCTGTTGCCCTTTCCTCTCTTTCTTTCGTTAAAATGAATGCTGTCTGTAAGGGAGCTGTCAGTGGGCCCTTAGTAAAGTAAGGGCTGTCAGGACGGAGTAGCCACGTGACCGACCCACTGCTCGGCATTCAATGCAGTAGAATTACGGTACGTTTCATGATTCTTGTGTCTAGATAGACCAGATATCCGTCACTGTAGATGATATAATATCATCCAAAGGAAGCAGTCACTGAACGTCTCACGGCTTAGAAGGTGCTGGGGTCGTCATCAACATCGCGTCGACACGATAGTAGTACCTCCTGCTCATCCCGGCATCCCAACCAACACATACCCTTCTCGCCTTCATAAATCCCATTAATTCATTTATTTTGCGACATCACATCCAACACCCGATCATCTGATCACATACACAATGGGAAAAGACAAACCAGACGACATATTCGATGATATCGAAAAGGCATTTGAACAGACTATTGAACTCGAAAAAACAGTCACTCCAAAGAAGAAGGACGAAGAAACCCAACTAACAAACAATGTACACTGTTTACCGGAAGATCCTGAAGACCTAAACTGCTGGGCCATGCAAAACAATTACAGAAAATGCATATGTGATCAAATCATCATCGTCTTTCGAATAACTACGAAATCATTGACACTCAACAGCTATAAGTGGAGCTCTTCAATCTTATTACCGAACTGGCTCTGTCGATGTTTTGTGTGACATAGAAAAGAACAATGCATCAGTCTGTCAGCGTGTAAAAGCGAAGTATTTGCTTCATGGTAAAACGAAGGAGGTGATGCTTATACCTGATGCGACTGTTTCATCTCATTGTTGTAGGTGATGGAAGACCTGTATTTTGGAAGGAAATACCAAGAAGAGAAGCTTCAAGCTCGTTCGTTGTACCAAATGCCTTGGACTATGAGAACAGAGCCACCAGAGCTCTTCCGTTCACCATTTGAAAAGACACACACGAACAAAGGCTGATCATGGTATCTTACGCTTATTTATTCTACTTCACGACCAACTTCACGATATCGATGGAAATAGTCCTTTGTCTCACCAGAGATAATAATTTGTTTCGACTCACTTTAGCAAAGACACCATCTCTCGCTCTGATGTAGTCTGATTTCCATCGCTTGCAGTTACCATTGTTGACCGATTGCAATGCTCGATCGATAGTGGAAATTTATACTTATGTTCTGATCTGCCCTCCCTCGTGGGTGTGATGTTATCGAAGGAAACAGCGCTCCTGCAAGTTTTTGAGGAACTCACTCAGATAAGATCTATAGACAGATAGTACAGTACATTCTACTGTCTTTAGTTTCTGTACCAAGAGAGGAGGCTTCTGTTGACGAGAAGCTTCAATGAACTTCTCCGTAGCCGGGGGGGAGGGAGGGAATTCTCAAACCACTGAGAAGTTGGGGGTGGGAGGGAGGGCTCGCTTCATCTCGCCTTGACTTCAAGAAACAGACCCCTCGCCCTTAGGTGTGTCTTTGATAAGGTTTCTCTTTCTGTCTGTTGTGGAAGACCTATCCTTCTCTTCTTCTCGTTCTCTACATCTCTGCGATCGCGTATATTCTGTCGTCACTTTTATTGAGAGGAGGGTAACGTCTCACTGTTTCATAGGAGGAGTTTATCACACACACGCTCTTACATATTCTGATCGAAAATGGTGAGTCATTCAACTTGATTCCAACTAACAAAATGTCAGAGCGTCACGTTAGCAAGCGCTAAGCAGAGCCTTCCCAGGTTCGAAGACGATGTCAAGGAGAGCGAGTACGGTTTTGTCTTCTCCGTCTCTGGACCTGGTGTGTGATTCAACTGTTCTCCCCTTCACCTGATGCTTTCACATCTTCTGACAACACTCATTCTGTATACAGTCGTCGTTGCCGAGAGAATGTCCGGAGCAGCTATGTACGAGCTCGTCCGTGTCGGTAACGAGCAGCTGGTCGGTGAGATCATTCGTCTCGAGGGTGACAACGCCACCATCCAGGTCTACGAGGAGACATGTGAGTCAGCATTCACATAGACATCCAGTATCATTCTCACGTTCGTCTGACCTCTTCCAGCCGGTTTGACTGTTGGAGATCCAGTCCTGAGAACGAAGAAGCCTCTGTCCGTCGAGTTGGGACCCGGAATCATGGAGTCCATCTTCGATGGTATCCAGAGACCCCTGCAGGTCATCTACGACGACACCAAGTCCATCTACATTCCCAAGGGTATCAACATCCCTGCCCTCAACCAGAGCAAGGGCTGGTACTTTGAGCCCCAACTCCGCGTGGGAGACCACATCACTGGAGGAGACATCTATGGAAAGGTCGTAGAGAACATGCTCCTCACTCACTGGATCATGCTTCCCCCCGGAGAGAAGGGAACCATCACCTTCATCGCCCCCGCCGACAACTACACCCTCAAGGATGTCGTCCTCGAGTGCGAGTTCCTCGGAAAAGTGAAGAAGTTCACCATGATGCACTTCTGGCCCGTTCGTTCTCCTCGTCCCGTCACCGAGAAGCTGACTCCCGACTCTGCCCTTCTCTGTGGTCAGAGAGTGCTCGATGCCCTCTTCCCCTCCGTCCAGGGTGGTACCTGTGCTATCCCCGGTGCCTTTGGCTGTGGTAAGACGGTTATTTCTCAGTCTCTGTCAAAGTACTCCAACTCGGAGGCTATCATCTACGTCGGTTGTGGAGAGAGAGGAAACGAGATGGCTGAGGTGCTCAAGGAGTTCCCTGAGGTGAGCATTTTGGCGGGAACGGCCTCTGACGGGTTTACAGCTCGAGACCGAAGTGAGAGGACAATCCGTGTCCATCATGAAGAGAACCTGTCTCGTGGCCAACACTTCCAACATGCCTGTGGCCGCTCGTGAGGCTTCCATCTACACTGGTATCACTCTGGCCGAGTACTTTAGAGATATGGGTCTCAACGTGGCTATGATGGCTGACTCTACCTCTCGTTGGGCCGAGGCTCTTCGTGAGATTTCCGGTCGTCTCGCTGAGATGCCCGCCGGTGAGTCTCCCTCCATCTACAACACTCTTCTCACACGTGATAGATGCTGGTTACCCTGCCTATTTGGGAGCCCGTCTGGCCTCCTTCTACGAGCGTGCCGGTAAGGTGGTCTGTCTGGGTAACCCTCAGAGAAAGGGTTCCGTCACCATTGTCGGAGCGTGAGTGTCACATCCATGGAACGAGACTGACCCTCTCAGCGTGTCTCCCCCAGGAGGAGATTTCGGAGATCCAGTTACAGCTGCCACCCTCAACATCGTTCAGGTCTTCTGGGGTTTGGACAAGAAGCTCGCCCAGAGAAAGCATTTCCCCTCTGTCAACTGGTTGGTCAGTTACTCCAAGTACCTCAACGTCCTCGAGCCCTTCTACGAGACCTTCGACCCCGAGTTTGTCTCCCTCAGAACCAAGGCCAAGACCATCCTCCAGAACGAGGACGATCTCGCTGAAATCGTACAGCTCGTCGGAAAGGTGAGATTCAATGCTCTACAAGTGTAGATACATGTGTTCAGATTCGACTTGTGTTCCTGAACACATCGATATGGATGTGAGAATCAATTAAGGCTGACGAGAGCAGGACTCTCTGTCAGAGACGGACAAGATCACGCTGGAGGTCGCTCGTCTCCTGAAGGACGATTTCTTACAGCAGAACGGATTCTCCGACTGGGACAGATTCTGCCCCTTCTGGAAGACGGTGTGGATGCTGAGAAACATGATTGGATTTTACGATCTGGCCTGCAAGGCTGTGGAGAGCAGCAACGATGACAGAAAGATCACTCTGGTCACAATCAAGAACCACATGCCCGAAGTCCTCAACGAGATCTCCAGACAAAAGTTCCAAGTCCCCACACTAGGAAAGGACCAAGTCACCGCAGCTTACAAGCAGCTCAACGACGAGATGCACGCCAAATTTAGATCACTGGAGGAGCTGTAAAGAAAGAGAATACAGAACCTGTCAAGAGATGCTTCTTTATCGCCCAAGAATGTTCATCGTCATGCTGCGTGTGCGTTTGTAGACAAATGAATTCTAAATATTTGATTTTTGCAGAAATTTCAATGACCAGGCATCATCCAAGGAATTGTAACTACATAAACACACGGGCGACATCACAGCATGAACTACTATCCTTTATCTTTCAACAACGTCTTCTCTTTGAGACCGCAGCACCATCATTCCTGCCGATCGATTCACCACCACAATGGTTTCGACGATGCGATTCGAGACATCACAGAGTCTCACTTTACCCTCTTGGATCAAATGGAAAGATCAGCTCTGAGCACGTTGCGCAACTCTGGGGGCAGAGGAAGAGTCTCTCGGGAGAGGATCAGGCGTGGAGATCAGACTTGGGAGAGCTATGGTACTCTACCTTGGGCTCCTGAGGAGGAAGACATCGTTGACGCTGTGGGCGATGTCCTGCGTCTTTTGGGACCTCAACCTAGAAGTGGATCTCTTTTATTATCTTTCAAGGTCTTAGAACACTCTCGTGAACCTGATGTCTTTCTCTTCTACCGAATGGAGAAGTTGAGAGGTGAGTAGTGGGATAGACGAACTGCTGATCATCTCATTCTCACCTCTTGTGCAGAGGATAAAGCCCCTCAAGGAAATTGACAATAAATGTTCGCCAGGACTTCATCTTCGTATAGTGTGACGATTGTCTTGTTGATTTATCTTCACAATACAAAATACACGTCTTACTTAAAGAACTAGTTGAGATTGCAATTTCTGGTCTGAAGAGGAGAGCAACCATTTCGAACGATAGAATGAATGTTTGCCCTTATGACATCTTCTCTACTGTACAGACAGGCGAGGTGCAGTACAGTTATCCCGTTGACATCTACCATACATTCTCTCAGTCCACAGTAAATCTCCCTCACCTTGAGCATGGTAGGGGCATTCTAAAGATTTGAACGTGCAACAAGTATGAGCACCGTGGTCCCTTGTACGCCCAATCGGTCCACGTAATCTTCCATCTTCGCATTACAACGAACGTTCGTAATCATGGCTATTCTCCGTCAAATTATTGGACGTGATCTTAGAAGAGAGCCACTCTATATCGAGAATGTCTTCAGCACGGAAAATGATGCACCTCCACCCTGTCTACGTCATTCTTCAGCACTGCTTCGAAGATCTTCGAGCTCAGCAGCAGAGATCGCCTCAATCTACACAGTTTATTTTCAAATGAACAGGGCTAGCAATATGGGAGCGATAGATAGCCCTACTCCCAGCTGTATAGCTGAGGAAGGCTCAGTGGGACCAGATTCACCTATGACCGATGAGTCCCTTTGTCGTGTGTCGTGGGTAGTGTTACTCACCGAAGTTGGAGCTGGGGACTCCACTGTTGATCTCCGTCGCAGCTTTCTCTGATCCCTCAGTAGAATTTGTCCGTGAGTTGACCGCAGCCTCAGTATTTTCGTCAGCAGTCACTTTGGTGCTGTCCCCAGCCTTGATGTTCGTGGCATCCATTGTCTCAGTGCCGTAGGTCTTCAGATTGTCTTCCGTGGTGGTAAGGTACCCTTCATGGTCGGTCGTCTCAGCACCAGTGACTTGGTCGCTAGTCGACACTGCCTCACTCGAAGATGTCATTGTGGTGTGGACCACCTCTGAAGTGGTGGCCTGAGCGATTTCTCCACTCGAATAAGGTCCACTACCACATCTTCGATGTCTATACCCCCCGGGTCGTGAGGAGCAAACGTCGGCGCACGTATCGACTCCGAATGCACTCTTGCTTACTTCGCCATAGAGGACATCTGTCTGATACCATCCGTGCTGACAGGCGGAACCCGTTCCGTTGATGTACTCCTCGGAGAGAAGGTCGTCAGGTGTCGGGTCCGGCTTGACAAACTCCTGCCACAGGAACTTGATGGAGTATTCAATTTTGGTATCGTAGCAATCATCGAGAGGAATATCGTTTGGATCGGGCTGGTGGTCCAGAGTGCAACTGGGATTGGAGAAAGAGTGAGTCGTGGCGATGGTTGCGTTGGCATTGACGATTATGCTGTGGTATCGTCCGTCGGGCTGAAGGGCACAGTCCGACCTATAAATAATGGCGTACAAGGGGTTTCCAGAGCAGGTAGCACCCCGGAAGGCGTACGCGATGAGAGAGTTTCCGTTGACTGAGAGCCATGTGAGAGTAAACAGGAGAAGGAGGCGTTGCATCGAATTTCTGTTTTGCTGTTTATGTTCATTCGGCCTGGTTTTTCTTCTCGGCTAAGGTGAACCACTTTGTGTCCCTGAGAGATATGAACCTGTCTATGGTTCGATCGGAGGGCAGTTTTCAGATGAATATTTTGACACGTGCCATTCTCTGGAGCCTGGTCTGGGCCTGCTTCCCGGTCCAGATGAGACTGGCCGGGGTGGAAGGTTATCCAAGAATACCCAGCGTTGGGGACCATTCCAAACTACAACGGGAAGATTCCAAACCACACAACAAAGCACATGCGGATTCTGCATCACATCTCTTCCTTCATGTTGGTTCGTGTAAACGAGCTGCGCCGTTCAGGTTAACGAATTGCATATGAATGGAAGGTCGGAAGAACGGCCTTCACCTGTTAGTGAACCAGAATCTGTCTCTGAGAAGTTGGACCAACCTGTAACTCACCACATAGGTATTTCAATGGTCAAAGTCAAAATGTATTCAAGAAAGTGGGGGTCATGTACAGACCACACAGTATGACGTTCCAGAGTCATTCTCTCTTCAATCATTCACGTCACAATGAAACAATCAGGCGACATAGGACAGGACAACACGATGATGCAATACGAACGTCATCGGATTATCACCCATCCTTCTGAACTCTTGTCGTCTGAAACGATTCGACATGAAGAATACTGTACCATGTATGTATTATTTAGCGTGCTTCTTCGTCCACTCCTTTGCAGTCTTGGCCCAAGCGGTCTTGTCCGTCTTGAATTGTTGAGCGATCTCGGGCTCAAGTGGGTTATCAGCGTTGGGCTCCTTCATCAATCGGTAGATTTCGTCGATGACTGAAGGAAGATCAGAAACGAGCGTAATCGTCAAGACATAGTTATTTACCTTGTTGGATCTTCAACTGTGGACTCCAGCCCTCTGTGGTCAACATATCGGTACAAAATCCTCCGTCAGACTTAACGTTGGGATGGTAGATTTTGGTCAAAAACTTGACCTTGGGTGGCTTGAAAGGGTAGTCCGTGGGGACTTCGATCTCGATCTTGAAAGTTCCCTTCTCAAACGGTGTCTTCTCAGGTCCGTCTATGGCTACCCTCCATAAGAAGAGGTTATCATCGCTGGCAAGCTCTGCTTTGAACCAGCCCTGGGGTGCGTCCATAAACTCTTTCAGTTCCTTCTGTAGACGCTTGCTCATTGTGTCTGTCTATTCAGCGTCTGCCTTGGGTGAGTCTAAAGAAAAGGCGGAGAAAATGAGTCACCTCTCGATGTGTGTGATGTGTTGGTGGAAAAATGGTCGTGCCCAGAAAACAACGCAATTTGAATAATTGCATTCGCTGAAAGATTTCGTCGAATTGTTTCCGAGGAATAACAAACACAGAACTCATGCATGCTTCAATCACAGACATGACAAAACGTTGTATATACTGAGGCCTCTCTATAAAAACAGACACAGATGTTTCTCTCTGTGATGTCTAGATCATCAGGCGCCAAGATGACTACAGATCCAAAGTGGAAGAAGCTTCCGAAGACGGAAACCCAACGTCCCAGAAGCCAGGGGGTGTGGAAGGTGGAGTGAATCTGATGATCCATCATCACAGACGCACATTCATCATCCCTCACCTCTCCTTGTGTTTCGAACAATCGTGCACAAATTGGTTCCTGGTCTCTGCCGACATATCGATCGCATCGTAAAACTGATCACGTCACCCATCGAGAAGACTCATCCTCTCACCTTCTTGCAGTGCTCACACTCCCTGCCTGGAAGAGCTTGCCTCTCTTCTCTTCGTCTCACCGGATGTTGATCTACGTACTTGTACGGTTTTCTGTCGGCCTCATCAGAGAAGTTGATTGAGGTAGAACTCACGGCGTGATGATGTGTGATGATATGTGATGTCGTGTGGACGTGAACTGATCGTTTCCCTTCAACTCGGGTGTACCTTCGTCTAAATCGACCTCGGAGTATTCACTGAACGATGTCAGTGTGGTCTCCTCTTGTTCCTCACTCTTCTGGATCGTAGGGTGCCTGCATCGGTTGCGTGGCAGAATCACTCTCTAACGATGAGATGACGATCGTCGCGGGTAGTTGTTGTGGTTTTCGTTTCAGTCTTTTAGATGACGTGGAGGGAATGGTCTGATGAGCGTGAGGAGGAGAAGATGGGACACCATCACCTCTTGTGAAGTATTCTTGGTGATCTCTTGTGTGGATATGTCTTTGAATTTTAGAGATGAGAGGAGTCTATGACTCACCGTCTTCTATGATCACGATCTCTTTGGATGTCTTCAACTTTTTGGGTGGTGATGGCTTCGGCTCTGTATTGTCAGAATCGTCGATCGTAATGATCTCACCCTCTCTCTCTTTCTTGCTTGATTTCTCTTTCTGAATTGCCCTCTTGTTGATGCCCAAATCGAAAGTTTGATCATCATCGTCATCGAAGGCGATCTTACTTGGTATCGTTTTCTTATTGATCGGT